>BROE01000018.1:11880523-11928859 GCA_036571765.1 Plecoglossus altivelis
ACCGCAACGACCATCCCAGAACCGACACAGATGGAACCTAGCTGCGCTGAAAGACCATCAACTCGGTGCCCCCTCTCCGCTTCATTTCCTAGACACGCTCTCCAACACACGAGTGAAATCCACGACACGGCCAATAGTATCGTTAAGTCGCGCCAGTGACTATCACACTGCGCAGCCCCTCCCATCGCGAGACTCATTCCAGCGTATTGCTCACCCATTCAAGGGCAATAGATCGATTACGTGAGAGCATTTCAGAGCCCGCCTCTAGCAGACTGCATCACACCCAGCTTTCTCCTCCCAGGTCTAGTCGACGCAGCCCTGAACTTCTTTCACGGGTCTTCTTCACGTACTACCCCCCACAATAAACTAACGATATCTATCCGCGGTAAAGACTGAGGCGCACTAGTCACTCTCACCGCGATCTGCCCTATTCAACTTTTCATTCACACTGCCGTGTGTACACAAACTGCTCTAAAGACTCTGTAATAATATGAATCTATTCTTCGCACATGTACAATATTCTTTGCACATGCACATCGGTTAGTATTCGTTCACACAGCTTTGTAACCGGTATAACCTGTGTCCCCTTAGTCCTGTTTATTGAGCTTCGTATCTGCTATAAGGCAATTGCGAGATCCAGTAATCATTGTAATTACAGTTAATATGATGTTATAATGGTTGTCGAGTGATTGTCACTGTACTGGTGTACTGATAGGCCTCTTACTGGTGCACCGCTAGTGGGCTATGCCTGACGCGCACACATTAGACATTTCGTGTCCACACGTGGTCAGCTGCGCCACCACGTATCTGTTGATGCGGATAGATTGAGAGACATTGAAATGCAGAACTTTCTCAATCTGATACTAGCGGTGCCCTCAGAGCATTTTTATACTCATAAATAACACCATTGTTATATGGGCTCGGGTTGAACTATACGGGCCTCAACATATTACTCATAAATAATTGTTATAACAGTAACCGAGCAACATTCTATAACATTACTCTGAGGTGGGTCATTAATTTTTTTGCTCTGAATTTCTACAGCAAAAGAAACAAAATGCATGCAAAATGCATTTCCTAAACCAAAAGGTAGAAAGGCTTCAAAAGGGACTGCATTGAAAAACACAATCTATGATCTACACACTGTTAGACCTGACATTTAAAAAAGAATGTTATTTCTGTAATTCCATCTGATGTTAGTGTATATATTACTTTGTGCTATGTCTCACTAAATGGTCCTGACTTTTGTTAGTGTTTAGATAGACATGGTGTATCGTTTAGTCTATTTTCTGTTATGGAAATAAGTGTTGGAGTTTAGTTTACAATGTGTGATTTTGAGCCTTAATTGAACCGTTTTGCCAACTGTGTGTTGTATATGTGTTGTTATGTTAAGAAAATAGTTAGGAAAATAGTTTTTAAAATATTTAAAAATTTGTCATAGTGATTATAAAAAACTGTAAAGAGCTTCATGAAACTCCAGATATCAAATCAACAGTTTATAAATGCATGTTAAGAGAGAGACAGCAAAAGAAGCAAAAGCTTCTTTTACATTAATACAGAAAATCGAGCTTTAAGAAAAGTTTACCTACAAATATCTTCACCGCAGTGAGTGTCAATACTTTGTTCATTAGTTGTACTGTCAACTCAAACCGGGTTTATGCGTTAGTGTCAACCCCAGGGCAAAAATCACATTTATGTTTGGTGGAGGAGAATTGCATTTCTCAAAAGCTATTTTTGAAGTTGCGTCAACCCATCTCCTTTAGATCTTCACCTATGTGTCAAACATGTGTTTGTAGGGTGCTACCTAAATAAAAAGGCAGCAGACCTATAAATACTGGGCACATCTCGCCACCCCCGCCCATGACATGAAGAACTGCAGAAACATATAGCATGCTTTATTCAATTCAAACAGTTCATATCAGAATCGGTTTTATTTGCCATGCAAGATATACAAGCACAGAATTAACTGTGGCAGGGAAGTGCAAACATAGAACATATATGAAACATAATGCAGGTAGATGAAAATATAATACACATTTATTATAAAATACAAATAAGATAAAAAAGTGGACACCAGCTGTACAGATGGGGTTAATATAACTATAGTAAGTGGGGTATATATAGTGTAGGGGGAGGGCTGGGGTATATACACAGTAGTACAACAGTGGGGACAGCATGGGGACTATTCTGTATTATAATATGAAATATTTCATTATGAGACCATGAAGTTGTGTGAGAGCACAGGGAGAAAACTTTACCAAACGACCCAAAAGTGTTAGAATTCTATTATAGTGTGTGTCAAGTGATTTGGGACAATGCTGAGCACAGTGCTTGGAGTCTACTAGGGAACTCACTGTCACACCAACTTAACACTGCTCACCAGCTTAGCCGACTCAGTCACACACAAGCACATATGCCCACATGCACGAAAACACACACACAAGCACCCTCACCCACATGTACACAAACACATGCAGAAACTCTGTATGGAGTATGAACAGATTCTGACAAATCTGCATAAGGAAGAATAAATGATGGAGGGATGGGGTTCAAAACCATAAGAATAACACAGCTGGTGTACAGTAGCTGGAAGGTGTAGAGAAACACACACTTACAACCACAGAGTGTACAGCACATCCACATAAGACTTTGGTCTGAAAAGATCATGGTCTGGAAGAACAAGCTCACAACATGATGGGACTGTGGTCCCCTAAGACCATGTCTCTATAGAGTATGTGTGTGTCATTTTGCTCAAACCTGTGTGTTGAGTTTTATGATCAGTGGAAATTCCAAGCACTCACTGATACTATCAAAATATTTTTCGAACACTAATCTCCTGGTAACACACCCACACAAATACACACTGACACACAACAAAAACACAAGTACATATTTTATTTGAGTGTCTTGCTGTACTATCAAAAGGTTGAACTGGCTGATTGATTCTGGATTGTGTTGTTAAGAGCCTGACTCAGAAGAAACTGGTCACTAGGGCTTTCAACAGTGCTATTCCCCTTACTACAGTTTTAATGACATTTTACTAATACTATTTCAAAGGAATTTGCTCCTCAACGCATCTAGTGAAGAGAGCATGGGCGAAGGATGTAGAAACATGGAAGGAAACAATAACAAATCATTTTATCACTATAGTTCAATCAATGTGTACTGGAATGTTTCACCTTCAGAACTTAAGTAGTCAACTAAGCAAGAAGTTTCCAGAATGTGCTTGGTCTGCATGTTGTTAGAGACTGGGCTGAAATAGGGGACAAAAAGGTGGCCTGCCGCCGTAGTGCAGTTATGGTGCTGTGTCAATATACCATACTGTCAATTTAGTCCAAGACAAAGTATAGCAAACCCAAAGAAACTTGGAAGCAGTTTCAACTTGAACAATAGAGAGTACAGGCATTTTTTCCGCATCTTTTGAAAGGTGGCATGAAGGGCGATGCAGGTCCTGATGAAGGTGTTTTCTCTGTTGTCTGAATCCCTCTAAGTGCTACTACTGTGAGTACAGAAGATTAAACACAATGAAATATTAAGCTTTTATTTCTGCGAGAATTATGTTTTGCATGAAGATGCCTGCAGAAATGTTGCCCTGCCTGAGGGAGGTATACGCTGGAAGACATAATGGGACCACAGCACAAAGCCTGTCCTAGTCCAAGTTCAGAGCTAGAATAATAAATTGCTATTTTACACGTTTTTCCAACAGCACAACGAGGAATTTAGAATCTCAAAACAACACTCAAAAATGAACCAAAGACTGACTGTACCTGCTGTTTACATCAGTAGAATCACAAGAATCATAGTTTTCCAATGTTATATGGCATGTGTATCAGTTCATAAATACAGGGCTGCTTGAAAATCTGTGATCACACCAGACATGGTCTCTGTATTTGTACAATATCAGATAACTAAGTATGTAACCTTTCATTCTGTATGAAATTATACAGTGTTCAGCATTCTTGGCCTACAGACAGAGGAACCCCCAAAAGGAAATCTAGGTGACACTAGGCTTGAGTAAACAGGCTGATTTGTATCTTGGTAGAGATACCATAAACCTGTTAAATCTCTAGTTGGCCTAAACAGAGTCAGGACTTTGCAAACTCCAAGATGCGTGCGCACACACATTCACATTTGTGCACAATGTCTGTGCAGGGGGAGTTAGCCAACAATGGAAGAGACATGAGACAAATGCATGTCTGTATCTTAATTGTGGATGGACCAATGACTATTGAGAAGGGTGTTGAATAAATGGTTATGCATCAAAACAAGACTTCAGACAACTTTGTACGATCATGACAGCTTGTCTCCTTGCTGCATGCGCAAGTAATAACCTTTCATGAAATCCATCAACTTTGTGCATAGTTAATTATGAGAATCTTTCTCACAATTTGGTTCTTCAAGCCAGATCTCATATAGCCCTTCCACCATCGAGGATCGGGACTGAAACCATGCACAGCTTGCTGCAGCTTGCTAACCCTAACCCTAACCCTAATTTCGGCCTAGGATTCCTGGATAAAAAGATCACACAGCTACAGTCATGGCCAAAATTGTTGGGACCCCTGACATTTTTCCAGAAAATGAAGTATTTCTCACAGAAAAGTATTGAGATTACACATGTTTTGCTATGCACATGTTTATTTCCTTTGAGTGTATTGGAATAACACAAAAAAACAGGAAAAAAGCCAATTTGACAATTTCACACAAAACTCAAAAAAAGGGCCGGATAAAATTAATGGCACCCTTAACTTAATATTTGGTTGCACACCCTTTGGAAAAAATAACTGAAATCAGTCGCTCCTATAACCATCAATAAGCTTCTTACACCTCTCACCCAGAATTTTGGACCACTCTTCTTTTGCAAACTGCTCCAGGTCTCTCATATTGGATGGGTGCCTTTTCCCAACAGCAATTTTAAGATCTCTCCACAGGTGTTCTATGGGATTAAGATCTGGACTCATTGCTGGCCATTTCAGTACTCTCCAGCGCTTTGTTGCCATCCATTTCTGGGTGCTTTTTGAAGTATGTTTGGGGTCATTGTCCTGCTGGAAGACCCATGATCTCGGACGCAAACCCAGCTTTCTGACACTGGGCCCTACATTGCGACCCAAAATCCTTTGGTAATCCTCAGATTTCATGATGCCTTGCACACAGTCAAGGCACCCAGTGCCAGAGGCAGCAAAACAACCCCAAAACATCTTTGAACCACCATATTTGACTGTAGGTACTGTGTTCCTTTCTTTGAAGGCTTCATTACATTTTCGGTAAACAGTAGAACGATGTGCTTTACCAATAAACTCTATCTTGGTCTCATTTGTCCATAAGACGTTCTCCCAGAAGGAATTTGGCTTACTCATGTACATTTTGGCAAACTGTAGTCTTGCTTTTTTATGTCTCTGTGTCAGCAGTGGGCTCCTCCTGGGTCTCCTGCCATAGCGTTTCATTTCATTCAAATTTCGACGTAGAGTTCGCGCTGACACTGATGCACCCTGAGCTTGCAGGACAGCTTGAATTTCTTTGGAACTTGTTTGGGGCTGCTTATCCACCATCCGGACTATCCTGCGTTGCAACCTTTCATCAATTTTTCTCTTCCGTCCACCTCCAGGGAGATTAGCTACAGTGCCATGGGTTGCAAACTTCTTGATCATGTTGCGCACTGTGGACAAAGGAACATCTAGATCTCTGGAGATGGACTTGCAACCTTGAGATTGTTGATATTTTTCCAAAATTTTGGTTCTCAAGTCCTCAGACAGTTCTCTTTTCCTCTTTCTGTTCTCCATGCTTAGTGTGGCACACACAGAAACACAATGCAAAGACTGAGTCAACTTCTCTCCTTTTTATCTGCTTTTAGGTGTGATTTTTAGATTGCCCACACCTGTTACTTGCCCCAGGTGAGTTTAAAGGAGCATCACATGCTTGAAACAAACTTATTTATCCACAATTTTGAAAGGGTGCCAATAATTTTGTCCGGCCCATTTTTTGAGTTTTGTGTGAAATTATGTCAAATTTGCTTTTTTCCTGTTTTTTTGTGTTATTCCAATACACACAAAGGAAATAAACATGTGCATAGCAAAACATGTGTAATTTCAATACTTTTCTGTGAGAAATACTTCATTTTCTGGAAAAATGTCAGGGGTGCCAACAATTTTGGCCATGACTGTATATTGCAGTTTTCTAGAAAGGCCAGTTCCACTGAGTAGTCAAAAGAGATGTAGAAATCATAAAGGTGCAGTTTCAATTGGACTCTAGGTAAGGTTTTCTTTCATTAATAGTCGACCTGTAGTAATTACAGTAAAGTCATTAAAGACTCACTATTGCTAAGACTTATAGGTGAGAATCCAGTGAAGCAGGAATGGTGTCATAGTTACTAAGACCTGTGATTGGTGACGTAACAGTTTGGTAAATAGGCCTTCTTTTGCTAAGAACTATACAGTATGTGTATCAGTGAAGTGAAGAATATAATATTGATTAAAACCTGATGACTCTAATTGATATATTTCACCTTTAACTAAGACCTGTGACATATTGGTGAAGCAAAATGTGTCATATTTACTAAAAGTTGATGCAGGAGCAGAAAGAAACATGTGATGGGTCACAGCCTTCATTGAGAAGGGCTGCTTAAAAGATAACATCCCCATGATAAAAACATACAGTAAAAACTGTTGTAATGGGCCAGGTTCTGAATTATGGAAGGGTTTTGCTGCTGAGAGGACTAAGTTAAATCTAAGTCTGGTGGTAAAAGGGTTAGGGTTAGGGTTAGGGTTAGGACTAAGTAGAGGAATACAAGGAGGAGGAGTGGGAGTCAAATCATTCAGGCTTTTAGAATTAATTTAATAAAATGTTTGTTTCTACTTTAAAACGTGTTTTTATTTCTTTAAGTATATACATAAAAAGATGCCATACTTAGCAGCAGCCTGTTATACTTAAAGTTTATTTATTTTAAACAAAGGAATACAATTAAAGTGTTGAATTGGAGTTACAACAAATATCCATGAAATGCTTAAATGTGACTATGAATTAAGGTTTAGAAATTGATACTGTATTTGGGATGTGGAAGTCCCCAGCATAACCTCTGCTACCAAATTTGGGGACGTTCAGGGGATAGTCAGTGATAGACAGAGAGGCGCTGCTGCGGCCAGGCTGGTCAGCGATGGTGACAGAGGCAATGCTGTGGCCAGTTCGGTCAGTGATGGAGACTGGGATGATGCATCAGAGAGGGAGACAGAGGTGATGCTGTGGTCAAGGTAGACCAATTAAAAAGAGTGAATAATTGTAAAGAAGAGCCATCCTCCTCTTCAACCTTGATTGCCCTTTTTTAAGGCACTTCTCTGATAAAATTTTCATCCTTAAGTTTCTGATGTTTATCTGGCATGCTCTCTCAAGGCGAGAGTCACAAGTACTCAAGACGTAGGGTTCAGGTGGACATTCACCCTACAAAGAAACATTTGTGCGCCATCATCTTTCTCAGGGGTTGTTGACATTACCTCACAGCATGATCTGTTTTTTAACCCTTGCACTCTCTTCCGGGGTCAGAATGACCTAAAACCATGTTGTATGCACACACCCACAATGAAGCATTTAGATTGCATGTGCTTGATTAAACTCAGACAAAACTAAATCGTTCTGATTCATGTGCAGCATGGCTTCATATTTCAGTGGCCAAAAGGGTACAGGGTAGAAATACAATTTACCTGCTTTATCTTGGTGTTGAAGTTAGGGCCTTTTTGACCTGTAGGATAGGGTGCATTGCAGAATGTGTAAAGAGCAAGAGGGTTAACAAGTAAGCATTGTTGGGATGTTTGTTGATAACTGTGTCTTCTTTGTCAGTAAGATCTCTCCTAAGTCTTCAACTCTCATTGAGTCTTTTTACAATTTGGTCCAGAGGACTGCTTCCAGAGCAGACCAGTTTCTTCAGATGGTGAAGGTAGTATATGCACTGCATTTGTCAAGGCAGCCAAATTATTTAGCATCAGCAGCGAGGTGCAGCATGGACTGGACATTGTACACTAGGAAATACTTCTCATACAAAAACCTTCCTTACTTTACAAAAAATGTGAGACGTTTATGTACATATGTGCAGTGCCAATCTGCCCCAAGGACATTCTGATTTTTGTCTTTCCTTTTGTCCACAAAAGTAAAATCTTCTTCATTACCCCAAGGGAAGGGTGCATATAGTCTACAGGAAAAATATAAATGTATCCATCCATCCATTTTCTTCCGCTTTATCTGGGGCCGGGTCACGGGGGTAAGCAGTCTGAGCAGGAAGGCCAGACTTCCTTCTCCACACACACCTCCTTCAGCTCCTCCGGGGGGCTCCCGAGGCATTCCCAGGCCAGCCGAGAGACATAGTGCCTCCAGCGTGTCTTGGGTCTACCCCAGGGGCGCCTGCAGGTGGGAAATACCCAGAACGCCTCCCAAGGTAGGCATCCAGGAGGCATCCAAAACATATGCCGGAGCCACCTCAGTTGGCTCCTCTCGACGTGGAAGAGCAGCATCTCTACTCTGAGCTCCTCCTGTGTGACCGAACTCCTCACCCTATCTCTAAGGGAGCCCCCGGCCACTCTGCAGAGGAAACTTATTTAAACCATTTGTATCTGCAATCTTGTCCTCTCAGTCATTACCCAAAGCTCATGACCATAGGTGAGAGTAGGAACATAGATTGACCAGTAAATCAATTGCTTTACCATGCAGCTCAGTTCCTTCTTCACCACAACGGTTCAATACAGACACTGCATCACTACAGCCGCTGCACCGATCCGCCTGTCAATCTCACGCTACGTCTTTCCCTCACTCGTGAACAAGACCTAGAGACATTTGAAATCCTCCACTTGAGGTAAGGACTCTCCACCCACCCACAGGAGGAAAGCCACTTTTTTCCAGGTCAAGAACCATGGCCTCGGATTTGTAGGTGTAGGCTTTGTAGGCTTCACACTCGGCTGCAAACCGCTCCAGTGCAGGCTGTAGGTCCTGGTCCGATGAAGCCAGACAACATTCTCTGCGAATAGCATAGATGAGATGCTGTGCTCCCCAAACCAGACACCCTCTGGCCCCTGGCTAAACCTAGAAATTCTGTCCATAAAAACAATGAACAGAACCAGTGACAAAGGGTAGCCCTGGCAAAACTTGCACCGGAAAACCCCCTCAGGACACTACAAGGGACACAGTCGAACGCCTTATCCGAATCCACAAAGCACATGTGGACTGGCTGGGCTAACTCCCATAAACCCTTTAGCACCCAATGGAGAGTTTATAGCTAGTTCAGTGTTGCGCGACCAGCAAGAAAACCGCACTGCTCCTCCTGGATCCGAGGTTTGTCTATCGGTCAGATTCTCCTCTCTAGTACCTTGGCGTACACCTTACTGGGTAGGCTGAGGAGTGTGATCTCCCTGTAGTTGGAACACACCCTCCGGTCCCCCTTCTTAAGTGGGGTACCACAACCCCAGTCTGCCTGTCCATAGGTACTGTCCCAAGCCGCCACGCAATGTTTCAGACAAACATCAAATGGTTATGATAAGTAAAACTAGATCAGCTACATCACCTGGAGTGGCGTTACCGTGGACCCACCCTGGACCCAGGCCTGGAGTAGGTGCTTGCTGGCTAGCACCTGGTGGCCGAGTCTTTGCCCATGGGACCCACTAAGGCATAGCCTGAAAAGGCAACGTGGGACCACCTTCTCGCAGGCCCACCACCCACAAGAAGGACCATAAGGGGCCGGTGCAGTGCGTTGTGGACGGGGGTCAGGGGCCTGGACGACTGAGCCCATGCGCACATTCTCTAGCACTGGGGACTTGGAATGTCACCTCACTGGTGGGGAAGCAGCCCGAGCTTGTGATGGATTTAGTGACTAATGAAAGCAGGAAAGAACAGGTCAAAAAGACTGGTTGTTACTTTTAAAAAGTGGAAAGCCATCAACATCCAGGGAGATGTCTACATTGTCAAATTCTTCAAGCACAGCTTGGAGATATTTTCAAAGATGTTCCAGAATCTGCCGTTTCACATCAAACTGAACAAACTTCATTCCAGACTCAGTCTCCACATCCACTATATTTGTGCGCTCCAACAAGGTTCTTGTAGTGGAAGGAAGTTCTGGATGACCATTTCTTTCAAGGACCTTCAAGTTTAAATGAAATGTAAAGATTTAAGGAAATCTATATTTGACACTCAGGCTATTGATAATGTCTGCAGTCAATGGCAAAAAAATCAATAACAAAACACCAATTTAGTCGTTTCAGGTCTGCTGCCCATGCAGTGCAGTGACAACCATACTATGGCGCAACATATGGTTTTTTCCCAAATGTGGAAGAATGAGGAGACGACAAAGAAAGGGGACCATTCCACCGACATGAGAGACAGAGAATATTCACCTTCTAAAACTCCACTGGTGCAACAAACATTCTCTAACTTTGACAGAAGTCGAGCTCTGTCCAGGCCAAATTATAAGCACTTAAGGCAATGGATTCATTCCAGGCTAACTGGAGGCAGTTAGTCAGTAACTAACAATTTAATCAGTTACTTGCCTGGTTTGTAATGGTTTGAATGCCTACTTGGAATGTTGGTGTAAATGTTGTTTAAATAGTATGTACAAACAATAATTTAAAACCCATCTATTACTATACGATATTGCATTAATTATCCCTGCATATAACGTTAAAGAATTTGTAATGAATATGCTTAATCCATTTGCAGAGGTACACTAAACACCTTTACACAGAATGTATTTTCTTCTTTTATACCTTAAATTGAGGCTTTCAAGTATGTGATTGTTCTCTTTTATGTAGGATGTCTCGTTTTGTTGAAAATAACAAATTAAAACACATTTACAACAATATGTACAACTATCCCACTAACGATGTTCCTGTACAAGTACTCAAAGGGTTTCAAAGTGTTAGGCTCATCACTAAAATCATTAAATTTACTATGGTCATATCATCATCAAAGAATTTATTGCAATAGAAGTCTGGATAACTGAAATATCCCCCTGAATCATATTGCAGATCCACATCTATATTCCCCAAAACAATACTAATGATGATTGGAATTTCTTCCCCATGGTCCAGTCTAAACACAGAAAGGTTAGCAATTATGTACATCTGTTCAAATAGTACAAAAAGCAGGGAAACGATTGAAACTATCCTCTTAGCATCGCTAGCTTTTGCCTTAACCAACTCCTTCACGACTTACGGAGCAAGCTGGAAAACCAAACATTTCCCAAACCCTGTGGTAGGAGGGCCACAACATCATGGTCACAGATAAAACTCTGTAAAGACTGTTCTTGCTCCGGCTTTAAATTCTGAATATTTGGTAGCGTTGCCACAGTGGATCGAATGGCTTCGCTTTCATCTTTTTCCGCCGCCATTACAGAACTATAACTCAGCATGCTACAGCTACATCATTGTTCTCTGCCACTGCTTGTATTCGCTGATTGGGCCTACAGATATCTGAGTGAGAAAAACCTAAACGGGTGTACGTAGGACGGCACGGCCAGTTTAATGTTATTCCACTAGATTACACAGTTACACAGATTACACAGGGCGAGGTCAGTGAGTCAGGTTAGGTAGAATATTAATCCAATATATTAGTCCAATGTTAATCTGTTCTTTTGTTCAATTGCTTAGACAAATATAATAATATATGATGTATAACAAGTGTTTTATTGTTGTTATATTTAAAAATGTTCGTAATAACTTTGCAAGTAATGTATGGTTTTGGTTTGGCCCATATATCGCGGGGTATTTGCACACTTGCTAAAATGTCAAATTTTTTCAATCTGTCCTCAAGCGAGTGTGATATGTTGCCACCGAGTTGGAAAGTTGTACAAAAAGGTAAAAGTTTTATACATATGTTCCTATATCATAAATTTGTTATCGGGGGGACGTGGTTTAAAGGTTTTAGAATATGGCCAAACTTGCTGATTGTGATGTCAGTTGTGTGTAGTGGGGACGATGGTTTACTGAGTTTCCTTGTGCTCATCCAGGTGGCCGAGAGCTAGGGGTGCTAGGTGCTAACTTTAATGCTGTGTCTCTTCGTATGCAGCAAGTGTGCAAGTGGGAGAAATGAATAAACACAACAACAAAGAAAATACAACTCCGGGTGAAGCACGCTGCTCTTAGGATGTTAAGATGGTTAAACGTACTAAGCTGTCAAAGACTTGGCTATATTTTAATAAAGCTAAACACAGGATAGTAGGAAATCATAAGTTATGTTTGAAGGTCATTTACTTTAAGCGGGGTAAGACCTAGAAGAAGAAGCTACTGTAATGAACAAGCACCTCAACGTTGTCCATCGTAAGTCCGCGAACCGGAAAAAATATTTACGAGCTCAAAGTCTGGGTAAAGACTAGCCTCAATCCCCTCCACTCATTCAAAACATAGTCACTGGAGCATGGCTCTGTGGGCTGTTTACTGTGAGAAGCTTGCTAAACAAAAGCAGACAAAGAGAATAGGGATAAGATAAGAAAGGTTTGGGTTTGGTTAGCTGGTCATTTGGTTATATCAGGTGCCAATCACTAATCACACTCATTTATACTAGTTACTCAACCACGTTGTGGATAGGACATCTGCAGTGGACAGATGTAGATTTAGCCAGAGCCAGGATGGCCAGGATTCATTGTAACCATCTGCTCATTGTAGCCAGCCTCCTTCTGAGAGCTACACATTCCCCTTGTTCTATTTTACTAAGGCTATTGTTATAAATAGTGTTCAGTCATGTTGTTTACATAAAGTGTGGTATGGGTTGTGTGGTATACATTTAACATTTGTAAAATTCATTAATTTAAATGGTGGTCAGCACTATCCCTATCCCAACTCACAGCCTAAAAAAAAGACAGGCCCACTTGAAATTCTTCCATTGCTACCATTTAACCACTCCTGTCCTGGTTAATCCCATTCTCATGTATATGAATAAATGGTGAAATCAATCACGGTACAATGACAGATAGCAATATTATTTGCATGATGTGTAGTGCATGTGACCACTGTAATTGGACTGGAAACAACAGCTAAGCATTCATTTATTTTTATTGGTGGGTATAGCTGGAACAGGTAAGAAAGGATGAAATGCTATTAAACAAAATAGTGCCATAGCTCTATAGAATGGATTGAGGAAGGGCCTGAAGCCATATGAGTATTTTGAACTATTATTTCAACCAGTTGAGTATGTGCATGGATTTATATTAAAGGCTTTGCCAAAATGGTGCATCATTTCTAAATGAGCACAGTTGGTTTATGACATGGTTGGTAGGTGCATCTACTGATAGCCATGCCACTCTCCTGAATCATCCATTTCTTCCTTTTCAAAGAGACAAAGGCTGTGTTACATTGGCCTTGCAAAATCTCCATATGCTCATTATATGACTTTGTTCCAAAGCCATTTTCTGAACAATACTTGCGGTTTCAAATTAAAACCAAAACTTATCCTGTTTATCTCATCCATATACAGTATGCATAGGAAAGAATAAGCAAAAGAGGGTGCCAAAGGTATAGAATGGCCTCCAAAGTAGAACCAAAATGTTTTGAACAGACTCTCTCCCTTTTCCTCCTCTGTGATGTCACCAAGCTTGGTCAGTGAAGCATAAACCTGAACATAGCCAGGCTGGGCTTGTGCCTTGGTCTTTGAACTGCTGACGAACCGTGACATAGCATCTTAGTACTTTTAGATAATTTCTACAATAAGAAGAACACAGTCGTTGAAGCCAAGGAAGTTTTAATGCTTACTTTTACAAAGTTGTCTAAAGTCTTGTCTCCAAGCTCAACCATTTATACTGTCATCAACACAATCAATCCTCAATAGTCATTGGTTAATCTAAATATGTTCTCATGTATAGTTCTGGGATTTAAAAGAATACTATGCCAGATGATCAAATCACTCAGCCAGAGGAAAAAGCTCACTGACACTCCAGGTTAGCCAAATTGGTGTCTGTATATTTTTGTAAGTTTAGCGTTGTCTAAAGTTCCTTTTGTTTTGTTTTTCTCTGTGTAGATAAACAGGAATGCTGAGAACACTTAATGTTTTATACAGAGTAAGGTTATATTCTCAATTTTTCTGACAAGGACAGATCCAATTAAAGTACTGTGGTACTGTTGATGCTATTTTAGGGGTGCTCCCCCTCCCACAGGTCTTACTCCTATCACCAAAGCCCTCTTCATATGTCCCTGTAATCCTCCTCCACCCTTCCAATTGCTCACTCATCTTTCCCAGGCCATCATATTTCCCCTCAACCCCCTCCCACTACTTTTTATGTCTTGTCTCCATCCTCTCCTCCCTCCATGTCATTCTCTCCCTACCTCCTTCAGCAGCAAAGGGGTGCATTAATGAGCAACGTGTCAGAGACCAGCTCAGTAGAGTGGATGCAAGTTGATCTAACTGATGTGTTAGCCTCATCAGTGCAATCTGTTTCAGCAGCATTTGCCTTAGCCAAGCAGCTAGAGTAACAGTAGATCCTTAGGCTAGCGTATGTCCTTTGTTTGCTTAATGTGTATTGTGTGGGTGTGTGTGCACAGATGTACCCGTATGTATGAAAATGTTTTCACATGAGCACTTTTATACAGCATGTGATGTGAAACTATTGCAAATGCTACTTGGCTACATTGTGCACAAATATGTTAGGACTATTAGAGTCAGCATTAGCTCCGCTAACATCTCTCAGGATTTGGGTCAGTGGCAAGTTAAACAGTGCTAATGTGGAATCATTGGGTGACATGGGGAATGGGCAGGCTGTAAAATTAAATATTCAGGACATAAACTGAACAGGACAGTGAAATAGCCTACATTTGACAGCACTTAACCTAATGTCATTTCATATCATGATTCCGTAACTAAGTAGGCTATTAGTACATGGTACTAATAGTCTAGCCAACCTTCTACTTTGTAGAAAGCCAATGTTGGGATATGCCAACAAGTTACTTTCTCTACTTGACCAACTGCAATGGCACAAAGAAAAATAGCATTAATATAACCACATTCTTAAGTAGGTTCTAATATTCATTATAGGAAATGTGTTACAGTATAGTGAAATTGAAATGCTGTAGAGAATTCATATCTGTAATACATTAAGATTTATGGGATATTTATGTATATGTGTCTCACCGCATTAGCACTTCTGTTGCTAATTCCGTGCTTAGTTCAGCAAAATTACCCTGTCAGGGAAATTTTAAAGACGCTTTGTGCCTGAATAGTCAAAATGCTGGACTAATATAAATTCTTTATTCTGTACTTTACCAAACAGGTAAATGCTATAAGTGCTCTGGACCCTGGTCTACTGGAGGGCGTTAGCACTGTTCAGCAGAGAGAATGCCCATATTACCGCACATCTGGTCTTATACAGACTGACAACATCTGGTCATTAAAAAAACTATTGATCATCCAATAAAAGCCATTCACATTCCACGTTTAAACAAAAAGACTCAAGAGATGAGCTCTTCTCCCCCAGGTGATAAGAGCTCATCTTGTATTTCTCACCAGGTCAGGGAGTCATAAAGCTACAGCAGGAATCTACCCTAAATAGTCAGCTGTATCTTTTAGAAGGATCAGCAGACTCAAAAGTATTAAACCAATCTAGCACAAACAAACCCCCAACATCAGCAGGACCTAACAGTCCTTTGAACTCAATTTAGTTATCTCCGTCCTGTAACAGCAACAGATATCAGAGAAAAATATCATAACCCTAACCCTACCAATGAGCATTGAAGCTTATGATTCAAACTTTATTTGAGATGCATACATTTTACATACATAAGCCCAAAACATCCATAACACCCCCTTACCCTATGGCCACACGCAACTTGCTAGTAGACAGTATTGGCAGTAGAGAGTCCATGCATAAAAACACATCTGCTGTAAGTTGTTTATTGAAAATTGTATAACACACTTTAATGTGTGTGTTTATACTGCATGTGTATGTGTGTTAAAGTAGAGATGTATTTATTACAGAGTCCATTGTTATCCTAGTACAGATTTTTAAGACGGGTGAGAATGTCTGGTAATTACTATAACAAGTGACAATCCAACTCTCGCCATGACTGACATCTGTATGTCACTGAAACTTTTAGGTTAAAGCTGCCTGCATATGTTTCAAGTTACATTGTGGATATGTGTGAGGTACATCAGTAGGGGAGGATGGGGTAAGTTGAATCAGTTTTTACTTCAGGTGTCTTTAAAGAAACGGCATAACAGTACTGTCTCTAACTAAACTATGTACATATAGTTCAAGATGTTGTGCATCCCTGTAAGAATCGCATTGGATCTAAAATAATTAGTTTCAAAAATATGACTCTTCCCGTAAAAGTGGTCCCTTGGCTCAACTTGCCCCTGAAAAAGGGGTAAATTGAGCCAAGGAGACTATAAGTTGAGTCACGTAGGAGGAAATTGTGACAATGGTTATTTTGAAGTATAACTAAACATTTTGTCTAACTTACTCTAATATATTACCAAAGCAAGACACAATCAATACAAAATAACTTTTTAAAGGTTTAGTATGAACAAAGTTCACAACTTTAGAGAACAATTATCCACAACAAAGCCTGTTTGAAATGTTCAGAACAAAATTATTTGGTTTCAAAGTAGGTCTTGATAAAAATGAAAATAAAAACTGGGCATTAAGTGCAGACTAGAGATGCAAATTAGACTGGCCCCCTCCATCTTCTTCTCCCTCCATACCTCCTCCTTCTCTCCCCTTCTCTTTACATACCTACTCCACCCCCCCCACCCCCACCCCCTTCACTTTCCTCTATTCTCTCCTATTCCCCTCTGTATTAGGCCTGCTCAACACCCCACTTCTGTATTCTGTAAGGGAATATAAACTTTATATGAAAGAAGCATGATGGTTTTTGGTCTACAATTCAATGTGTCATATCATTGTAGTGATCAAATGTAAGAATAATTTGTTGAATTACATTAATAATCATCATAATCTTTAACCTAACCCTACTCCTTTGGCTCGAATTACATTTCTTTTCTTCAGTTGTTCAATAATTACTCCTTGAACATACAAGAATTACTTGGAAAGGATAAAAATATATTTTTTGCACTTAAATGTACTTACCACTTCATAAATAAGCTTATTTTATTCACAGTGTAGGTGAAAAGGAAGCATCTTCAAAATTGAAGGTATTTTTAGGAATTTGTTCATCATTGTCGAAAAACAAAGGGTGGCTCAACGTATCCACCGGCTCAATTTACCTCGTTCTTCCTTACCCTATGCATGCATTTCTATTCCCCTAATGGAGTGGAGTGGTTTATCTGTTTAAGCTCCCACACAGACCCAGCTGTCAACTGTTGATTGACTGCTCTGGCAGTGCCACCACCACACAGTGTGTACAAACAATCCAGATTAGAGACACACTGCACCAAGGTGTCCCATGTAGGGTCAGGCCTTGCCCCTCTCTTCCTTCCCCCACTCCCTTTCTTTCGTTTAACAGCCACTCCTCTTTCGACAATCCTGCATGCATATGTGTGTCTGCATGCCAGTGCACTGTCAGCCAATTGTTTGTAGCTGTCTGCAGTGAGGCTGGTCTTTTTTCAAACAGATCTGTACACCCTGGGACCGACAACCAGGTCTCAAGGTATTTGGTGGTGTGCATGGGTGTCTGTGTAGGCATTGCAATGTACCTATTGTTAGTCAGAAGCTCTCAAGGACTTGTGTCTTATCATCATGCACAGGTGCATGTGTATATTGAGCTACACAGGTGCTTTAGACCAAGAAACTCCAACAGTTTGTCTATGTGTGTTGTAGGACTCCAGTGCAGCAGTTATGCTGCAGTGTTTTGCATCAGTAGCATGAGCCGCATGCTCAATCCACATGCTTCCAGGTGAAGCACTGCAATAGCACCCTAATTAGCATACCCTCATCTGCATTAAGAGGAATTCTTAACATCGAGGGGAAAAGAGGAGAAGGAGGGGGAGGAGAGGAGGAGAAGAAGAGAGTAGGTGAAGAGCAGTGAGACTAGAGAAAGAAGGCAAAGCGAGTACAGGTAGGGTTTGACACAAAGGACCTGATGAGAAAGAGGAAGGACAAGACTGAGGAGAGAAGAGACATATGGGACATAGAGAAAAAAAGATAACAGGATAAAAAGGGGAATAGACTGAGGTAGAGGTCACAAAGAGAGAATACAAATGGAAGACAGGGAATATGTTTTCTATTCATGGGGAGGACATCTGGTCAAACAGTATCTTAAACAGTCTGTCCACTACCTCCACCTCTCATCATCTTTGTCCATCTTTATAGTCTATCTGCTAATTTTTTGTTCAGTGAAAAGAGAGATGAAGCGAGAGACACTATCAGGTAAAGGATTTGGAGTACAGAGAGACAGGGGGAAGAAGAGAGTAGAAAAAGAGACAGAGTAGTTCTGACATTAGACTTCATTTTAAGATTGATCTCTTCAGACAACAATGCACAGCAGAAAGTGAGATCTGCCTTGGAGGGAGGGGACTGCGTGTATGTGTGAGATTACATGTCTGCCTGAATATGTAATATTTTTCATATCTAGGTGTGGCTGTGTATATGTAAATGTGTGTGTAGACAGAGAGTGCAGCACCTCTGAGCAGTAATAATTACAGCAGCCGAAGTGAGCGAGAGGAGAGAGTGGGTGAGAAGCTGAAGGAGGGATTAGTTTAGTGCAGGGGCACCATACATGGGGAGCACAAGCAAGAGAAGAGAAAAGAAGAGAAGCGAGCCATGGCTAACTTTTCATGACTGGAGATATGAATGGATGTCATTTCAATAGGCTGTACATGGAGGGAGAGAGGGATTGAAAGATGGAGTGGGGGGAGAAAGAGGGAGGGAGGTAGACAATGCTACTCTGTATTTTAATTTTGTCTCCATACAAAACACAGGAGATGTCAGACAGATCCTTTATGTGGGAGACATAATGTTGGGAGGACACTCACATTAATGACTGGAAGACAGACAGACTGTAGGAGCCTTGTAGTCTTATTGTTCATATTTAAATGTATTGTTTCATGGAATGGAGGAATGGAGGAGTGTATGTGAGGAAGGTCAGCTGTGGAGTGGTCAACTCAGTAGAGGATGATGGACCATTGTCTTTTCCGGTACAAGCCAATCTCCAGGGTCTGACACCATCTCAGATGCAGAAGTTGGACAACCTTCTCAAACACCAGGGTGTGTTCTCAGAGCATAACAGTGATTGTGGGTACACCACCTTGGTGACCCACCATATTCAGACCTGGGATGCAAGGCCAATTAAGCAAAGGCATCAGAGTGTACCCCATAAATATTTCAGGATTTTATGAAAACTAGAGCAGGACTGGGTTGCACAAGGGGTACTCTAAGAAAGCTGCAACTCGTAAGTCTCCCCTGCTGTAATTGTCATTGAACGTGATCAATCTGTATGGACCTGTCTACCGTTAGATAAACAGTGTTATAAGGATGCCTACTCTCTCCCGAGGATTGAGGAGACGCTGGATGCCCTTGGATATGCAAGGCTAAGGCTATTTTTGTCCTTAGATCTGAATTATTTGATTGCTATTTACAGGTGGCAGTTCATGAAGACAATCAGGAGAAAACGCCTTTTACCACACCATTTGGCTTATATCATGTGGACTAGAATGCCATTTGGTCTGTGGAACACCCTTGCTCCATTTCAGAGGCTAATGGAAGTAGTCGTGATCTGGTATTTGAGGTGTACCTGGATGATGCCTTGATGCCTGCCTCTTTTCCAATGACTTTGGCAGCCATTATGAAAAGCTGGACTAAACTGGACTGTAAGCCTAAGCTTTCATTCAAAGCAAAATTACAGAAATTGTAGGCATCAACGTTCCTCTCATTCAACACTCCTTTAAGTGAGAATTTTTGTCAAATCTTCAAAATTGCCATAGATGCTCTTCAGACCAAGCCTCACAAAAGCTATCACATGGGGTTTAAATTTTCAGAATCGTTAAACAGTTACAGCCAATCAAATTCAGCAACTGAGCTGGCAAAAGGGAAGTGTGGTCAATGAACTTAACTCTAACTAGACTCTGGTCTGGGTCTAGGTCTGGATGTATGTCATTCCTTCTTTACTCCGGTACCAGTCTTTGAATCATGTTTAATGTGACCTGCAAAAGCAAAGAAGAAACAGAAAATATTTGTTTGCCTCATTCACTTTCGTATGAGTAGGTTTAGTAAGACATGAATGATATTCGTTCACAAGTAATAATTACAGGTTTCATTATTTCAACTTTTTTATACTTACAATTCAACACAGTGTAATTGCTTGCCGTGATAATTAAATGCTAGTGTGATAATGAATGACCATTTCTAATCATTCAAACTGTAATAGTGAATCTTATTTTTTAAATAGTACCTGCTGGTTTACATGCTCTAACATATACAGGAGAATATGATTAATGTTTGCAGTGGACATATTCGGGCCAGGGAACAAGAGTCAAAGAACTGAGTCAGTAAAAAGATCAAAATTTCCCATCACTAACTCTACTGCTTCCATCCTCTCTCACATGTTTCAGATTCACTCAATTATTCATATACCTCTCTCTCATTTCTCTTTCTCACACACTCACACACGTGCATATTCTTTCTTAATATATCTAACTCCAACCCTTACAGATAAGATGGTGTTTCCTAATCACCTTCAAGACTATTGTTATTTGATTACATGCAGGCTACAGTTTGTCTATGATGGTTTAACAAACTCAGACTTGATGCCTGAGCCTCGGTGAGAGATCCATAATCCAGAACCCCTGCTAAAACTGGGGGAGTCTAAAATTTCAGGTTTGGCAATCAGTTCACTAAATGAGAATAACCTATTCTGTCAAATGTTTTAAAATAGTGTTGGTGACCACTCAGGTAGAGCAGCTGTGGGGTAAGATTTTAACATGAAGCTAATGACCGCCAAAGCTAATGTTAGTATTCAAATGTCTACTCTTTGTGTGAAATTAATTACAAAAAAACCTACTTAGCTTTCGCTGCGGTGCTAAAATACCTAGACCTGCCCGATACTAATCCATAAAAGTGGCTAAACTAGCTAAATCGGCCAATCCTTCCAAATCTTTTACGTGGGAAACAGAGGAATGGAAAATGAATAGTTTGAGAAAGAGAGGACTGGATGGGAAGGGTAGCTGTATATCAAAGTCTGGCAGACATTGGTGTAGCGCTGCCTCATGGCGCTGAGGAACATAGGAGAGATTTTAAAAAGAGAAGGACATCAGTGCCTCAACTTAAAGGGGTAATTCACTGCAAAACTGATTTTACCTTGTCATTGTTAAATAACAGGAGTTGGGGGGGGGGGGTAAAGCCCATTAACACCTCTGTGGGATGTGAATCTTACATATCAAAACTCCTGCTGTAAAACGATCGGTTTCAGAAAAGCTATTTTTGACCTCACCAACAAGGCCCACCGTTTCAATCTCGGTCTGTACCTTTGTCACACCCTAAAATTTGCATTCAGAGCAGCCCGTGGTGTTCTGGCCCAGGAACGTAAAAGGAATTTACAGACATTTTAGACTCTAGTTTAGCTGCGCGCTGCTTTGTTTACTTCCACGAGAATAACAAACAAGGAAGTTTATCATTGTTTCAAGAATATTGAAAATTGACCACTGTTGTTGTTGACACTTTTCATAATTGTCCTAAGGAACCAAACACTCGTCAGCTGATATCTGTCTATGATAAGATCTCTGTGAAGTTCCACACAAAATTATTCATTTGCTTGAAGCATTTCCCCAAGGACAGTTTTGAAAACCTAGGACAATTTAAAACAGGATTTGCTATGAAGCTGTTACTGAAAAAACGGTGCTGTTCGACCGGGTGCTCATCTCAATCCCAAGCTTTAAGTATGATTTGTTGCTAACAATTATTGACAATCCTAATGTGTTTTGGGGATGTTGACCATTTTTCATCTAGGTGAATTGTGCACCAAACAGGTCGAGGAGGACATCCTTTAAGAGAGAAAGTGATTCACTGTTGAAATGTTGATTCAAAATCTAGATTTGGTCACAAAAGTCTTGAAATTTGAGTGAGAATGCGTCGCCCGGTAGACTGCATAGTCTTAGGGGGCAGCCATGTCTTGTTACAAAGTTCATAGCTAATTTTGTAATTATTTTGGTCAATTCTGCACGAAAGGTCAAGCAAGGCAGCTATCAAGAGATATGGCAATTCTGCTTTTTGTCATATGGTCCGATTATTCTGGGGATTTGTGTAAAAGTGGCTGAGTGAGACAGCGTCTCAGTGACACAATTTTAATGTTATCCAGTCGCTCAGACTCCGGTTGCTCACCGGTGTGTTCAGAATGTTGTATTTAACTTGCTACTACACCAAAAATGTCAGAGGACTTCTTTTTTTCTAGATACAAGCCTGTTGAAGATAACCAGCATCACAAATTAATTTAACCAAGCCTGTTTCATTTGCCTGAGAAAGTGACCTGTATTATCATGTAAATCTACAATTTATGATGTTGTACAGCAACCAGTCAGCACACATCTGATGTATATATTAATATGCATCTCATATATGGAGAAAACAGCTCATTTCAAAGCTGGACAATTTCTAAGGTTGTATTAAGATGCATAAAATGGCACCCGGGACATTTTCAGCCCAACAAATGTTACATACGCTATTCGGAACATTGTGAAATTGTCTAATAACACAGTAATTCACCCCTTTTAAGAAATATCACACGACAGACACCACAGTTCTCCCTTAGTGAACTTATTTCGTAGGTTCATATGAGACTTGACAAATGCAGTCCCATCCAATAAGGTGCATAAGCCTATTCACAAAGTACATGGACACTGGGATACACACATCCTCGTTCTCAGTTCATACAATGAGACAGTATGACATGCATGAAACACGTATATTACACACACACACAACATGTACAATACAGCACCATGCTAAATCATTCAGCGGAGCTGGAAATAAACCCATTTTGATGTTTACTCTGTGGTTCAAATGTCAAACAAAGCACACAGCCACAGGTACACATTATACACTGTGCCAGAGCCCTCCCAGACATATGACACCCTAGATGAACTGACACATACATATGGGTGCATACACAAATAGCAGCTTACAGAACTGTGCACACTGAACCCACCCTGGTGCACATACACCCTGACACATGTACACACTGTAGGTGACAGATGCAGAGATTTACGCACACATGTATACACTTTCTATGCACTTAAGGCTTGAAAGGATGCCACTGATACAGCAGATAAAGGCTCTCTCCCTCCTTCCTTCTCACTCTGCCTTGCCCTATACAAGATCATAAAACCTGCAGTTTCCCTACGGGAATTTTTCTTACAATACATGTACATCTCAAACACAAACATCTGTGTCTACATGCAAATGCACACAAACACACTCATGCCTAATTGGCGAGACATCGTTTTACTATATGCTTAAAAGGCAAACGTACTTTAATTCATCATTACAATCAAGAATTATTTTCAGAAACACCAAAAACACAAATATTTCTAATTATTCTCATTCTAATTTCTAATTAATCACAATATATCATATTGACACACGCACAGGCCTGTGTATATTTACAAAACACACACAGACTTAATAAAAACACACATCCACACACAACATACGAAGAGGCTAGCACCAAAGTGAAAAGCAGATTGCATTCATCAAAGGTGGGATTCACCTGCTGATCATCAAAGCCCTTTCTGCATCTCTCTCCATTTCTCTCATCCCCCTCTCTTTCAGTCCTCCCTTCTTAGACTAAGAACTCCACTGTTTCTTTCTCCTCTGAGGGGCCTCCTCCCAATCTGTTTCCTATCAGCTCTGCAAAGCCCCTGGTGTCGCAAATGTGGTTGGTGTTCATTTATGAGATCAGCTGCTTAACATATTTAACCAGCAGTGGTTATGTATGCAGTGTAAGACAGCTACGTAGTGTGGTCCCACCACCATGGCTCTCTCCACCTTTATGTCTCCTATATTCCATCTTCACTGCCTTCAACCTAATTTATGTCATCCTCTTCTTTCCAACTCTTTCACTCCTTTCAGCGTTTATCGGTATATGGTTATACTTCCTTACTTTCTTTCATCTTTCCTTCCTGCTTACACTCAATTATTTCACTTTCTGTCTCAGTCCTTTACTCTATGAGAATTCACAGTTGTGCTGAATGGCTATTTCCTTTGTACCTCACTACTTGCTTTCGTGGTTCACCATCTCTCTCACTTTCCCTCCATCTCTCTCTCTTTCTTTTGCTTCGTCTCTTTCACTCCTCGAAGCTCAGTGTCAGCATGTTATTGCTGTATGACTCATTATCTTCTTTTGTCATTCTACTTCTCTTGCTCCTTCAGAACCTTTCTCTCCTAGCCATCCTCCCAGTCCCTCCCTCTCATCTTTTCTAACAAGGTAGCAACACAGCCTAAAAGGGTAGGTAAGAGAAAAATAACAATTCACAAAATCCTGAATATGAAGCATCACCATTGGTATTAATACAGATGCAATCAAGATCATCAGTTTCAGTCTTTGTGGGACATTCTCAAACCACCACACATACATATACACACACAAATGAACCAAAAAATCTACAATTATCTGTTAGAAGTCACATACAAACAAGCACACAAACAGGTTCCAACTTAGATTCTCGTCTTAGAACAAGTTTCCCTGGATGTCTCCACACTCCTGGATGCTTTGGCACTTTTGTATCAAGCCCCATTGAATGACATAACCCAACAAATTGCTGTGCACCCCTTGCACCAGTACACATGTGGTCTGTCTCTGACTTTAAGTTTGTTGTGTTTGACAAAGGTGGAGCAAGAGATGGAGAGAGGGAGTGAGAGAAAAGCACAGGTAGAAAGATAGGTAGAGAGAGTGCAAAAGAGATGGACAGAGAGAAAGAGGAAAATAGTGCTAGAGTTGGAGAGATGGGCAGAGAAAGATAGAGATGAAGAGAGTGTGTGTGCATGTTTTTAAAAATACTTTGTTTTCCACATCTCGTCTCCTGTGGTTATGTGAAAGAGTGACGCTGCAGCCCACAACAGAAGCTGTCCCTGAACAGGCAGATGCAATGGTGGTCTTGGTTGGCAGTTTGTAGATGAAGGGTGCAGAGGTTGGGGGAGGGAGAGGAGAGGAGAGGGGGAATGAGAGGAGTGGAGAGGCATCTGCATATTCATTCATCTGCCTGGCTAATAACCCAGAAAAACACTGGAGAGACGCTTTGGGACCATGATTATCATCACCACGGGACAAAGACAGGCAGACAGGCGCACACACGTGCCAACTAAATAATCTCACATATGTGACTGACCCACACTAACAAGAAGACAAACACAAACTCAGATTCAAACACACTAGTATCACACACTTGGCTTAATCAATGATATACACAAACAACACACATCAAATAATCACATTTTCCTTCATCGAAAAGTTTTAACATTTTAAACAAGCTATTTAAAATGGAAAAAACATGAATCTCTTGGTTTCATTAACTAAGATGGTGTTTGTTAATATCTACTGTTGACATCATGTGTCCATGGTACTTGTCTTGCAGCTGTTAGCCAGCAGCCAGTGTGGACTTCAAGATAACCTCTATCATCTTGATCAGCATCCTACATCTACACATACTCGGTACTGGCAGAGGATTTGTCACTTGTGTTGGAGACAGATCTGTGTTGCTGACCGTTCTGGACGCTCCCCAGGTGGCCAAAGGGTTGTGTCTATTTAAGTCCCTGTGCGGGATTGGTATACTTTTTAGACATGAGGTCAGTCTCACATAATCCCGATGACAGTTTTCATATGCCAACAAGGAACATGTAATGAGTTCTGTCAGCCTGTATAGCTCTGGAAGACTGCTGAGAGTGTGCGTGAGTGTGTTAATGAGTGAATGTTTTACAAATGTTTGTTTTTCATGTTCGTTTAAATCCCTCAAAGAACCCTCTTATGGTAAAGCGGTTTCGCCAGGATGCCCACATATCATAGAGATGTGTTCAGGGGGAGGGTGACTTATGAAAACACTTTTTTTCACTAATGTGGAACACACACACAAACATACAGTAACGTATGCTGGTCACAGAGAGGTCAGCAATCTTAAAACAGAACCGTAAGTGTGTGTATCTGTATGTACTTACAGTATGTGTATGTGGTTTCAAACCCTAAATGCTACCTCCCTAGGCAAAAAAAATTGTCAAAAATAAAAGCCATTCTAGTCCATTTAACTGGAAGTCTCCAACAACCATTTAGACCGCTTCATTAATTGCTCATGTCAGATGTTAATATATTTCTACATTATTCTACTGGTACTGTTAGACATGGATGGGATAGGATATCAGTATATGTAAAATTTTGCTTATTTTTCTTGAAGTCGATTTCTTGTTCATGTCATGTACACTTATGTGTCTGAATCAACAGATTGATCTGGACAACATACTGTACATCAGCAGACACATATCATCAGGGTGAAACACAGTACGTTTCTGAAGTACAGTAGCTGTTAGGGCTATTTCCTTGAACACTGAGAGTTTACAACACCCAATTAAGGATTCATATTTGGCTAATAACTAGAAAAGGTGGATGAACATTCAAAATAAAATAGACATCAAATAGACTCTTACTACAGCCTGTGTCTGTAGTTCTCTTCCTTCTCTTTCACTTCCTTTCTCTCCCTCAGTGTGCTCCCTCTGTGTATATATGTTTAGCAGTGACAGATGTTCTCTGTGGGACAGGGTTGGGACATACCACAGCAGCCAAGGTGTCAGCCATCATCCTCCCCCTTCCTCCTCTCGTTTTTTCCTAATTCCTGTGTTTGTCTTGCATTTCTTTACTTTCCCTGCTGTTACTCTTGGCTTCCCAATCTGTCTCTCTTTCAAAGAAAGTCTAAATAAGATTTTGATTAAAAAGACCAGAAAAGCCATTCACCCCAGTGTCCAGTGGACTCTATATAATTATTGTGGCAGCTTCTAGTCTCCCTCCAGTTCTTTCCAGTTCTCTCTCATATTAACAAGCCAATATGCATGCATACATATACACACACTCTGACGTGTTCCATCAGCTCCATTCTCGTAAGCCTACCTCTCTCTCTATATTTCCCTGTCTCTCGCTACCCTACACTCTTTACCTTTCTCTTCCTCTCTTAATGCGTCCAGTGTAGCCCAGTTCAGAGCCTCGTTAAATTTAATTCACAAAACAAATAAGGGATTTATTGGTAAAGGAGCCATGCAGGGCCAGTATAGAAATTAATAACCAGGTGAGCACAACCTGTCCACTTATCAACAAAAAGGGACCTGTGGAACAGAACACTGTGTGCATGTCACATTTGTTTGTGTGTCAGGGTTAGTGTACCACACACAGACCCTATTAAGAAACATGAAACTGAGAAACTTGGTAGAGGGAAGTCAAATCACTGGGGTCCTTGACAACAATGAGTTGAGTTAGTGTGTCAGCAAAGCCATCCAGTGGTGTCCAGACTGTGTGAGTGTGTCAGTATGAAATTGTTCTTGAAAGAAATTGTGTTCTTTTATTGATCAAGTGGTGTGGTAACATTCAAAAAAGTTACATTTTCCCAAGCATTTCTGAAGCTGAAGCTCCACTCTAAAAAACGTCTAAGGATCATTTTAACATTAATTTTAACATTAAAGGTAAGAGTTTGTTGTTTCATAAACAATTGAACTGAACAAATGTACATTCCCATCTGTTTGTCTGACAGTTTTTATTGATCACTGAGATAGCATTTATTTGGAATTAAATTCTTTCAATATTAAAATACATATTCATTTTCCTTTGCCATATTGCCGTAGCTTAGTTTGCTACAATTTTATGTTTCTTTATAACTATAACATTTATATAATCCCCACAAAAAAATCATCTGCGTTTCATTGACATGTACTGTTAGCATGGTTGCACTGGTACCGGTTCGATAATCACATCCAATTGGTTAGTCAACCTTTTTAATATTGCTGACCAGCTGCATCACTGTCTGGTACGGGAACTGCACTGCAGCAGACCGCAAGACCATCCAGCGAACAGTGAACACAGCTGCGAAGATCATCGGTGCCCCTCTCCCCTCCATCCTAGACATCTTCCACACACGATGCTCCAGCAAGGCCAATAGCATCGTTGAGGACCCCACCCACCCCTCCCACAGCCTCTTCCAGCCGCTACCATCAGGTAGACGATACCGGAGCATCAGAGCCCGCTCTGCCAGACTGATCAACAGCTTCTTCCCCCAGGCTGTGAGAGCCCTGAACTCTTCCGGGCCTCTATGACTACCCACACAATGACTAAGACTATCGGAAAACTGGCACTAGTCACGCACCGACTGCACTATTTACTTTTCATACACACTGCCATGTGTACACAAACTGCACTAAAGACTGTAATAATATGTATCTATTCTTCGCACATATACAATACTCTTTGCACATGTACATCGGTAAGTATTCGTACAGTTTGTATAGTTTGTATCCTGTTTAGTTTATGTATAGGAAAATTGTTATATTTATTTTAAATTGTTTGTTATTTGTCTGTACTGTTGAATGTCTGTACTTATGTAGTACCGTGGCTCTGTGAGACACGACATTTCGTTCCACTGTATGTACCCGCATGTAGCGGAATGACAATAAAGCACAACTTGAACTTGAACTTGAACTTGATGTAGCCAGTCATGAGGAGTTATTCTCACTAGTGTTGTCTTGTACAATTTCTACCATTTAGCTGAATCCATAGTCATAGAGAGAAACAGTTGTGTAAATGATTAGAGCTACGTCTAAATTCATTTACACACGTTCCTTAGTTTGACCCGCATGACAGAACACTCGCTACTAACTAGAGCTTGCTAAATATCTGGTATCTGGATTCAGAAATACAGAAACAAACGTGCACAGAAATTAAGAAATACAGAAATTAACACAGACAGCAATAAATATATTGATAAATATATGTCATGCATAGAAATAATTTTACAATGAGTGTACAGAATAGTTGTTTATTTTGTATGTAATTTTTTTCTCTCTTTAGTATGTATTTATTTATTTGCACATTTATGTCCAAATCCATAAGATAATTAGGGGTCAGGGTCAGGTTGAGATCACAAGCGCGCACACAGAGCAACCAGATATTTAGCTAGTTCTAGTTAATGCCAGAAAATGGTCCACGAATAAGCTAACTCAAAAAATATTTTGATGGATTAAATATATAAAATATATAGTTTAGGACTAAACATGCAGTTATGCAAATTGGACTTCTTACCTTGCCACAGCTTCATCATACAGTATAGTATAACTGTTCCTCAACGGCGATGCAGCTGTGTTTGAAACTGATGCTAGAGAGTTCTACCATCTACCGTACAGTACAGTACCATAAACGTAAAAATACTGGTGATAATAGAAGGCAATCAATTTATGCAACTCTTTCTCTTTATGACTCTAGATGCAACATAAAATGGTCGAAATTGGTACCCAGAGACTCAACGCAAAAAGTAAAACATCGGGGCTAGCACTTTTTCAGCAAGGTTAGCTAGCCAAAACTCGATTCTCTGGCTATCTGTTGGAAAGTCCATCTTCGCACCCTGACACCGATCAATCAATGGGAGTAGGGTGACACTTTGATTAAATAAATACAGAAATAAATGGCCACTTAAATAAATACGTAATTAACATTTTCATACATGTATTTTTATTTTTTCATGCATGCATTTAATTTATTTAATGCATGCATTAAATAAAACAAAATATGTATTAATATATTTTTAATTATGGCAGGTTTGGTCTTCCATATTAGACAGCCTTCATTTAGAATGGTGAACAGAGAGTTTTCCTTGATGTACATTATCATATAATAATATACACCCTTGCAGCCAATCAGAATCGAGTATTCTTCCAGACCATGGTATAAGCTTCAGTGTGTGGAAAAGTCCATCAAGGCTATAGATCGGTCAATCAATCGTTGGTTTATTTTAAGTCTCCACACTTCCTCCAAACTTAATCAAACATAAATAATAAGTTGATATAATTGAGACCGAAAAGAAGTAGGTTGAAGTTGAAAGTTAACTAATTAAATCCCTACCCCTATTAATATCCAAACAAGGTCAACAATACTGAAGAAAAACAAATAACGCCACAAAAACCACATTCTCAAAACAAAAGAAATCCGCTTGGTATTTTTGTATGATAAAAATAAGCATATACCAAAAATGACAACAAAAATATAAAGCACCTATCCTAATAGTAAGGCTTAAAAAACCATAACTGAAATATACATGAATTCCCAATGAATAAATGTCAAATGCAAGTCAAATCAAATCATGCCCCGTACGTCATTGCTTCAACAGAGGCCCTGGAAAGTAAGCCCCTGAACCCAATAAAAGAAAGTAGAAATACCATGAATGCAATATGGAATAAGTATATGCAATACTTCATATAACACGACCAGACCAGCTATTTGTACAGTAACTTACATCTGTGAATATTTGGACATTTCTTGTGTTTCGATTCTAGACAGCTTCACAGCTTCACTCCATATACAGACACACAAACAGACGCTCACCTTCAGTATAGTTCTCATATTCTCTCAGACTATGTGCTCTCTCTCTTTCTAACAGTGAAATACTTTTGAATGTTACATGGTAACAGTGTATTGAATGATTTGAATACAAATTGAACTGTGTAATATTCCAAAAGGTCATGGATTTTTGATGATTTAGATTGAATAAATAAAATATTAGTGTGTTCAAAAATACAAACTTGTGTACGATCTTTACTGCTATTTGTAAAATGACCAGTGGATGTAATGAACATTGATAATTGTTTCCCCATACTTTAACACAATAGATAAAGTAGTGGAGTACCAAGGAGTTTAATGTATGTGGGCTTTCCATGATAATTTGTGTCCTCTGCCATCATGCCAATGTTGGACCATATAACACAGGCCATATTCTCACATTTCTAGACAGACTCCACAACATTCTCATACCTCCAGAGCATGTGAATGATGCATAGTATCAAAGAAACCGATAAGTTGTAATATGTGACAATATGAACTTTCCACGTGCAGCCACAGTCCAAAACTGGTTTGCTTAACCACCCACCATTTCTCGTGCAATACCTCCCACCATACTCACCATTTTTGAACCCCATAGAAGAGTTATTTTCGGTATGGAGGTGGATGGTACACAACTGGCAGCCCTTTGTGCGCATGCCTCTTTTGCAGGCTATGGAAGAGGTATGCGATAAGATTGATGTGGGTGCAATTCAGGGATGGATAAGGCACTCAAGACGTTACTTACCTCGATGTCTGGCAAGGGAAGTTATTGCCTGTGATGTGGACGAGGCATTGTAGCCAAACCCAGCTGTGCGGCAAGATGCTGCCTAATTATTTTTCTTGCCTCTTTTTTATTATATATTTTCTGCCATTTTTCAGTTTACTGTTCTGTTCAGTCCAATGTATATATATCTGCTGTGTATATGTTGCACTGACATGATTGGTGAAAGTTAAAATAAGAAATGTTTCAACAGCGTGTGTGTGTGTGTGTGTGTGTGTGTGTGTGTGTGTGTGTGTGTGTGTGTGTGTGTGTGTGTGTGTGTGTGTGCAAATACTTTGTGCATGTGAACAATTCTGGCAAAGCATACTAAAGATGAAAGTGCTTTTCATTATGCCCATCAGTGTGTGGTTGGTTAGACACAAACCTGGTAATATGAATGACATGTGTGCAATTTCGTGCAAAGGTTTGACTTTGATAACGTTATATTTAGTTTGGTTTGCAGTGCTTCTTTTTGCAAGATATGAGGTATTTTGCAGTTTGGGTGTGGGCTTTGTGAATTAGTATAAGTATTTAAGTAATAAGTATTTTGCTAAAACCAGGCTAGTTTGCAAAATCGTGCGTTAGCAATTGGACTGTGATCCAAAAAACTGTAATCTTCAACTTGAAAAGTCTTAGACCCAACACTGACCCCTGAGGGACACCACAAGCAATTCCAAGATTCTTTGATGTAACCTTACCCATTTTACAAATTTTGCACTCCTGATGAATACCTTTTCAACACATTTCCAGCCAACCCTCTAATACCATACTGTTTTAGTGTTATTGATTAATATTAAATAATTTATTGAATCAAAAGCTTTTTTGAGATGCATAAATATACAATGTACTTGGTATTTCCTCTGTTGCCTCTGATATTGCCATGGGAGTAGTTATTTTATTTTTTTATCCATATTGCTTCCCATATATTATTTTATGTTTATTTATTAATGTTTCTAGATGATAATAGAGAAGCTTTTCTTGGATTTTTGAAAACAGCAAGGAAAGGAGATTGATTGTTGATGGAGTTGTGACATAATGCTTAGCAATGCGACTGCTCACAGTACCCAAGGAAGGGAACCATAGGTTGAGTTCTGGAACAAAGTTTCAAAAGCCTTCACCATCCATAATACTTATTGGACACCTGTCTTTGCAGATTAATACGGGCTACTGTGTACCAGCTAACTGATCAATGTAGATGGCTAGTCAACTAACTGCAATATCAGAATCTACATGGTATTTAACATTTTTACCTTGTTATGTAAGCCCAGAGTTGTTTTTGGGGGGTAAAAACAAGGAAGTGACAGGAATTAACGTTAGGTATGTTTCACGTTGGCTGTGGCTGCACAAAATGACTCGAGATAGTTGCCACTTACGGTCAAGGAGGAGTTAAAAACTGCTCCGTAAAGTTTGACATTACTGTTTCTCTTGGTTTGCTGCATTGACACCAGTCATGGCCAATCAAATGGTTTGCCTACTTTATCGCTGATAAACTGCATGATTACAAATGTAATTGTTTCCACATTAGAATTGCATGAACTGGTGCACTGAAATTGGTCATTTTATGTATTGGGCTATGTTAATCTCCCTCCAATCTGCAGATTGATAATACAATCAGAACTCAACTAAACTTAATATGTCTGTTAGTGAAGAGGTGGACTAAAACACTTCTACAATAGTAGGGTATTGCAGTCTGTCAATAAAGGAAAATATTTTATAACATTTTAGTATTTGGTCTGGATTTTAACGTTGGCGAAACAGGTGTCAGAATAAATACAAAACACAAGTTGACGTGTGTGAGTCTGGCCAATCATGTAATAGCTGTAGTGTCGTCATTAGAACCTGTGAAGTTGCTCTCAAGAAAATGTGTTTAGCTACATACCCAACAGTTCCCAAATTGATGTCACGTTACTTTGAGGGGATACGTCAAAGTGTCCTAGCCTCTGTGCTATATCAAGTCAGACAAAAAGTTAAACCAGCTCAATTCATTGCTTCAGCCAGCCAACCCTAGCTGACTGTTGGCGCTACTGGCACTATGTGAAGTTGATCACAACTATTGGCAGTATGCATGCTAACGAGCAGTATGGACTGCCATATGTGACAAAATATATGACGCTGCTTGTAGCGACGCTACAGCTCAACACTGCCCACTTTTCTGTTTCCCACACGATTAGTGGGCATTATGGTCAAATCCACACTAGGCTTTGCTCATGCAGATAAACTCTGAAAAAGGTGAAAGCGAGCAGGAGCACTAGTCCAGCTACGAAGATGTGGAATTTCCTCAGCACTCCAGGACATACATCTCTCCAACGTGCGTTTTCTGGTGAACGAAATGGATGAACCTTCAGCTACTGGTGGTGAAAAATAGAGACTTTCTTTCAACTTCTGTTTTGTGCTTCACTGAGATATGGCTGAGTGGTTTGATCCTGGACACTGCAGTACAACTGGCATACTTTCAACTTGGGAGAGCAAATGTAGACAACCTCTCCTAAAATGAAAAGCAGTTATATTTGTTTTTGTACTAACAGTGACTGTTGTGAAGATCTGACAGTGATTCTGCTACATTGTTTTCCTGATCTGGAATCATTTTTGAAGGGGAGTTAATCTTTTCTTGAGAGTACGTTTTAGGGATAATACTTTAGTGGCACGGTAGCCCTGTACGTGGTGGTGATCGGAAGGGAAGTGGGGCCATGCCCTGTGTCCTGATTGGGGCCCAGGTAATCTTGAGCCACTCCTCACCATTTGGAGGAGTTTAGCCCTTATAAAGTCCCTAATGGCGGAAGAACGCAGGAAAAAACATCGGCATTTGGTGTGGGTGGAGGTAACAGTGCCCATACCCGTAGTCAACTCATCAGTTTTTGTTTCCCTGCTGCTGCTTATGCACCTTTCTTTTATTGTATGTGGTACCGCACTTAATTTAACTATCAAACTGATCGACAAACTCGCGAGCAAGCTGGTCCCTGAACGGAGCGGAAAACTGCAAAGCTTTGTACTCACCATGCAAGGTTGAGTCTCTGATCTTGGTCAGAGTTTACCCGCCCCAAGGTCCACAGACCATCATTAAAGAGGGCTATCATTAAAGAGACCCATCATTTGCTCACCGACCAAATTCTGAGTGTAGAACGAGCAATCCTAGATTCCCTGGTTATTGTACTTAGTGTCTTTAACATAGCGTAAGGCTGGGTGCCACCCTACCCCAACTTACAAAAGGAAATCTCAGCCAAGAACTTCTCAAATACAGGCAATTCATTAAAAGTCCTACCAGAGAAGGGAACGCTTTGGATCACCTACCACACCCTCTCCCAAGCAACACTGGACATGCCATGGTCCACGTGATTCCTCCATACAGGCAATCTAAAGCTCTATAAATCTGCTGTGTGGACATCAACACAGTGGATCAGTGAGTCTATGGAGGATCTACGTGTGTGTTTGGATTGCATTGACTGGAATATGTTTACGACTACACACGGACCTCTCTAGGGAACAGCTTCTAGCTAATGTATACATCTGGGTGGCAGTGTGCTTGGGTGCCCTGCAGTAGAACAGCTCCAACACCACAGTCAGAAGCTTCAGTTTGTAAAACAAACATGTAATTTAAATTAAGGCTGTAAAGGACTGGTACCTCACTAACGGCTCTCTGCAAATCCTTATATGCTGCTTCAGTTTCCTCAGACTAACGGTTATTGACGGGTTGGGTTTTGGTTTGGGTCTGTAAGAATAGCCACTCTCCCTAAACAGTTATAAACTTATAAATAGGTATAACCTGTCAGAGAAATTGAAGAGCCAACTTTTTATTCGTACAAAACATTAGTGTTCCAGCATTCCTTGCCTACAGAAAGTCAGTTGTATGTGTCACATGAACCAATGACTATTGAGAACTGTGTTCGTGATGATGGCAAGATAAATGATGGAACCTGGGGAGAAAACCTTAGACAACTTTGCACGACCATTACAGCTTGTCTCCTTGCTTCATGCACAAGTAATAATCTTCCTTAAGATCCATCGACTCTGTGTAGTTAATGGTGGGAATTATTCTCATATAAACCTACGGTACCAACCAGCCAACCAAAGGATATACCTTTTTAGAGTCTTGGTTTGTGGTAGAGGGCATGATTCAATGGCCTGGACCTTCTAGACTTGTGGCCTGATAATGCCATCACACACCCCATGTTGTTGGACTCAGACTTAGCCAATACACATTTAGCAGTCAGTGTCGATGGTCAAACAAGCCTTCTGCATGTGCTCAAGCACCACTTGCAAGTGTTCCAGATGTTCTTCCCAAGTTGATGGATCACAATATCATCCAAATAAGTGGAGGAAAACCCATTTAACCCATCTAGTACCTGATCCATCAGGCACTAGAAGGAAAGTAGAGCACCATGGAGTCCAAAAGGAAGTGCCACAAACTGGAAAAGCTCTCATGGCCTCTGGAATGAAGGCAGCTATCTGGAACTCAAAGGAACCTGCCAGCAGCCTTTACACAGGTCCAAAGGAGTGAGGTTTTTGGCCTTCCCCAAACGTTTAATCAGGTCATCAATTTGAGGGGTTGGGTAAGGGTCAAGACTGAGACTGAGTTAAGGTAAGGAAAATTGATCCAGAATAGTAAACCTCCAGTGTTTTTGGGAACTAGCACAACTGTGTGTAAATATTGCTCTTCCACTTCCTCTTCACCCTCTACTTTTCTGATTAACAGCCCATCTCCTGCTTCCTCAGTCCTTGGAAACCACATGCAGGGTCCACGTGGAGTGGGACTGTCACGGAGTCACAACCGCGTAGAAAGTAAGCCCGCGGTTCTTGATGTTTTAAAAAGGACCTTGCTATTTACTTAGCAACTTGATGGTCTCACTGGATAGCATAATGAGAACTTTTTGGCCTCGTTGGAATGTTCTAAGTCTTACTGACCGGTCATACCATACAATAAGTTTTTTGAGAATGCTGGGCTTCAGTCATGTGGTTTTGGGCCAGTGCACTCAGTGTCTCGGCACAAACTTTCAAGTTTGTACAACTGTTCTCACAGGTAGGAATCCCCAGGGAGATTTTCACAGACCAGGGCTCCAACTTCATGTCCACCCTTATATAAAACAAACTTCAAAACAAACTTCAAAAACAAACTTGATAATTTGTCCCGCATGCCAAATACAAAAGAGACAACACTGGCCAATTCTATTTGTTTTCCATCCCCGTCCCAGATTTCTTTCAGCAACATCAGGGGTTCTTGAACATCATGGCCATATAGCAACTTAAACAGAGAGAATCCTGTTGAGGCCTGGCATTTCCCGATATGCAAACAAAAGGTATGGAATCCACTGGTCCCAATCAGAGCCAGTCTCATCAACAAACTTCCAGAGCATTTGTTTAAAAGTCTGATTAAAATTGATGTTTATTTAGTGAGAACACCTCTGGCTATTTGGTTGCTCAAAGGGAACTCCTACAATGAGTAAAGGCTGTAGATTCACTTTTGGTGGGCATCTGGCTGAGGTCACCTGACATTGAGGGCTGGTTTTGCAAAAGGTGGTGACATCCAAAAGGAGACCAGGCCAGAAAAAATGGCGACTAATGCGGGCCATCGTATTCAATTCAATTCAATTTATTTTTGTAACGCCCAAAATCACAACAACAGTTGCCTCGAAGGGCGACAAGGATTCCATCATTGGTCAATAAACAGAAAACCACGTTATAAAAATGTACATATGATTTTAGCAAATGGACGACTGTCCCGGAACATCCCCTGACCTTAGACCCTCCTTCTCGGCAAGGAAAAACTACAAAAAACCCTGTGGGAAAAAGTAGAAAGCTCGGGGAGAACCACAGTGAACGAGAGATCCTGCTCCCACGGAAGGACAGGCTGTAGATGGTCCAGGACTGGTGTGCATCCATATGCAGATGGATTGTAAAGAAAGAACCCCTCAAGCGGAAGGAAGGGTTCATCTAGATCATCTAGTGCGAGGAGAGTTCGGCTATTCAGCGAAGTGGGTCTGAGGAAGGCAGTTCGTCTGTTGTACGAAGTACCTCCGACAGTTAAGGAGCACCCGGGTCCACAGATCAGGTCGCGAGGCGGGGAGAGGCATCTAGGGTGAAGTCATCGCCAGGGAAGCATCCAGGACAGAGCCCACCTCGGAGGGATCGAAACTTGTGAATAGCGATGAATTGACTATAGTGAACTACGATATTAACTAATGCCCTGTCCATAAGCTATTTCGAAGAGAAGTGCTTTAAGCCTGGTCTTAAATAAAGAGACTGTGTCGGCCTCTTTAACATGAACAGGAAGCTGATTCCATAACACAGGAGCTTGGAAGCTAAATGCTCGACCTCCTACTGTGCTTTTGGAGACTCGAGGGACCACCAATAGTCCCGCGCTTTCGGAGCGAAGTGCTCTGGCTGGATGATATGGTACTACAGCATCTTTGAGGTAGTGAGGGGCCATGCCATTTATGGACTAATATGTGAGGAGTAGGACTTTAAATTTGTTTCTAAATTCAACAGGGAGCCTGTGAAGAGACTCTAACACCGGTTTGATGTGGTCTCTTCTTTTGGTTCCTGTTAGTAGTCGTGCTGCTGCGTTCTGAACAAACTGAAAGCTCTTTATCGAGGTTTTAGTACACGCTGCGAGCAGGGCGTTACAGTAGTCTAGTCTAGATGTAACAAATGCATGAATGAGTTTTTCAGCATTACTTCTAGTCAAGATCTTTCTAATTTTAGCTATATTACGCAGATGAAAGTAGGCAGTTTTGCATGCTTGGTTCATATGTGCTGTAAAGTATAGTTCTTGGTCCAGTAGGACACCAAGGTTTCTTACAGCCGAACTGGGGGCTACACTGATAGTGTCCAGTGACTCCATCTGGCCGGATAAAGAGTCTCTCACGTTCCGGGCCTAGTACAATGACCTCGGTTTTTTTCTGGATTAAGAAGTAGATAGTTAAGTTTCATCCAGATTTTTATATCCTTCATTCAGGCACTAAGTATGTCTAACTGATATGTCTGATCAGGTCTCATTGATAAGTACGGCTGTGTGTCATCCGCATAGCAGTGGAAGTTAATGCCATGCTTTCTGATAATGTTACCGAAAGGCAGCATATAGAGCGTAAACAGAATTGGACCGAGTACAGAACCCTGCGGGACACCGTAGGTTACTTCAGAGCAAGGGGAACAGCTTTGGTTTACATTAACAAACTGGTACCAATCCGATAAATAGGATTTAAACCAGCTGAGGACTGTCCCTCTGACACCTACGTCACATTCCAATCTCTGGAGCAAGATTGTGTGGTCGATGGTGTCAAACGCAGCGCTGAGGTCCAGCAGAACCAGGATAGAAACCATTCCATTGTCAACAGCTAATAATAAGTCGTTTTGTGACTTTTAACTAATGCAGTTTTCCGTGCTGTGATGGGCTCTAAAACCCAGACTGAAAAACCTCAAACAAAATGGTTGCCCTTAAGGTGGCGAGAGAGCTGCTTAACTACAAACTCTTTCAAGGACTTTGGACACAAAAGGAAGATTCGAAATAGGTCTATAATTGGCCAGTAGGTCCGGGTCAAGATTCGTTTTTTTCAGCAGTGGCTTAATAACCGCATACTTGAAGGACTGAGGGACATAACCAATTTCGAGCGAAGTATTTATGATCGTAAGAATAGAGCCTATAATTAAGGGGAGGATTTCTTTGAGGAGTCTACTTGGGATCGGGTCTAAAATACAAGTGGATGATTTCGAGGACATGATGACCGAAGTGATCTCTGCCTGATCAACAGCAGTGAACCTGTCCAGAGCAACCAATGGACCAACATGGGGCAGTAGCTTCACAGATCGTGCGTGCTCAATACTAATAGTGGGAGTAATTTCACTTAATTTATCTCTGATTGTACTGATTTTCTTATAAAAAAATAGAAGAAAATCATCAGAGCTGAGAGCAGCTGGGATTGAGGGTTCAACTGCACTGTGATTGTTTGTCAGTCTGGCTACAGTACTGAACAAAAACCTTGTGTTATTTTTGTTTACTTCAATTAAATTCGAATAATATTTGGTTTGGGCCTTACGCAGAGCTTGCTTATAGGATAGAAGACAGGTTTTCCATGCACTTAAGGAGTCTTCCGTGTGGAAGCGGCGGAAATGTCTCTCCAATTGTCTAACAATTTGTTTATGTGAGCGCAGCTCTTCATTGTACCATGGAGAGGCGCGCTTTGGCCTAATGATCTTCTCTCTAAAGGGTGCTGCAACATCAAGAGCAGACTTTAGAGAATACATCATCGTGTCAACATACTGATCACTTACACTGGAACTGGGGCTGCTCTCAGCGGGATCGCGCGACATGTTACTGAATATTGGCTCTACTATTTCTTTGAACTTAGAAATAGATTTTTCAGATGCAGTTCTTTTCATTATAGTTTTCATCTGAGTGGCTGGATGATCTCTAAGAGTGAACTGAAACGTAATCAGGAAATGGTCAGACAATACTGGATTATGAGGGAAGACAGGCAGTATTGTGTTTACCAAGTTGTCCAGCCCAGGGAATAGAGTGGCCTACCTAACTACCTGGCCCCAGTTGGTACAACTAAGGTCTCCAGATTTTCCTTCTTTGTAGACATGTGACCCAGCCTGTTTCCTCTCTGTGGCATGCTTGTACAACTGGGCTTGCTATCAGCCCCATATAACACTGTCACAGTGTACAGCCAAGTACACCTCGGCAGTGGGGTAACATTTCCTATCACCATGAATACAGCTGATAGAAACTGTGGTCATGTAGTCTCACAAATAAGTAGGCACCAGGTGATCCTCCAAAACAGTTAGTACACTTCATGTGTCTACCAACGCTCTTACCTCCTGGCCATTAACACGTGCATTTATGTCTAACTTACTACTGGAGACGCTCAATCTTGATTGTGGTACAATGCACAAATTAGCAAGTTTACTGGTGTTCTTGGGGCACATTTTCTTGCTTAATGTGACCTTCCTGACTGCAGAGGTAACCAGTGAGGATCTTACTAAGGAACTGTTAAGGGATTAGAAGTATTGACTGGTCTACCCTGGGTGTCATCAGCACTAACATGTCTACTCACTCCTGTAGAGGATGCTGGACTTACTGGCAGATTGGATCCCCTGGGCTCTTTCATAGCCTTCCATTTTGTGAAGCTCCAGGGCTGGGATCTTAGTTCAAGTTCAAGTTCAAGTTGTGCTTTATTGTCATTCCGCTGCATGTGGGTGCATACAGTGGAACGAAATGTCGTGCCTCACAGAGCCACGGTGCTACCTAAGTACAGACATTCAACAGTACAGACAAACAACAAACAATTTAAAATAAATATAACAATTTTCCTATACATAAACTAAACTGGATACAAACTATACAAACTGTACGAATACTTACCGATGTGCATGTGCAAAGAGTATTGTACATGTGCGAAGAATAGATACATATTATTACAGAGTCTTTAGTGCAGTTTGTGTACACATGGCAGTGTGTATGAAAAGTGCAGTCGGTGAGTGACTAGTGCCAGTTTTCCGATTTCTTAGTTATTGTGTGGATAGTCATAGAGACCCGGAAGAGTTCAGGGCTCTAACAGCCGGGGGGGAGAAGCTGTTGATCAGTCTGCCAGAGCGGGCTCTGATGCTCCGGTATCGTCTACCTAATGGTAGCGGCTGGAAGAGGCTGTGGGAGGGTTGGGTGGGGTCCTTAACGATACTATTGGCCTTGCTGGAGCATCGTGTGTGGAAGATGTCTAGGATGGAGGGGAGAGGGGCACCGATGATCTTCGCAGCTGTGTTCACTGTTCGCTGGATGGTCTTGCGGTCTGCTGCAGTGCCGTTCCCGTACCAGACAGTGATGCAGCTGGTCAGCACACTCTCAATGGTGCTGCTTCTGCAGCATAACATGGGTCATGTTTCATAATCCAGATTTGCCGGTCAGGGGACAGCATGTGGATGTATTGTTCTAAAATGATCTTCCCCATTTCTTTTAACGCTTTTTGACGGGGTTGAATCCACTTCCCGTACAGGTCCTTGAGACGGACATAGAGTTCTTTGAGGGTTTCATCTGCTTCGATTTCCAGTGATTTAAACCACTGGTGGTAGGTCGCAGGATTTATATTGACTTTGTTTTAGATAGCCTCTTTAACTTGTTCATACACTAATGAGTCTGCAATTACCATGTGAACAAAGACATGTTCATGTGTACCTGAGGGACTGACCTAATAGCCCAGTCCACCTGTGGCCATTGGCATGCTAAAGCCAACCACTCAAAGGTTGTTCAGAAATGTTCTACATTTTCTGCTTTGGTCAGTTTCTGATGCCTTGGTTCTTGGCTACTGGCCAAGATGAGAGGGTTTTGTGTACCGGCTGCCAGTCTGGAACGATGTGGCCCCTCAACTTCCTGTTTCCCTGGCACCTGCTCCTCAGCACTGTGTCCTTCCTCAAGGCGTTTAGTGTTCAGACAAATCTCCTCTGGGGAGACTTGGGTATCTCTGGCATGCACGTCATCTACAGTAGGTGAAACTGGTGCTGCATGGCCTTCCACTGGTGCTCTTGCTTTTCAGCCTGCATTGCTGTGCCTCCGTACTCTTCAGGACTACTTCCACCAAATTGTCGAATGACAGTGGAGGCTGTGTTGTGTCTATGCACAGCATAACCAACCCCAGAGGCTACATTCTGCTCTCCTGTTCCGCCATCATCCGGTTAGTCCCTCAGCCCGGCCTTGGTTTTCTGCTGGGTGTCAAGCATGTCAAGCAAGTCTTTCCTTCTGTATTCTTTGGTTCGGTAATACATCTTGTCTCAAGCAAGCTTCTTGAAGGCCTGTCCTTCGATCGTCTTCAGGCGTTAGCCAAGTTTAATAGAACAAGAAAAAAAAAAACCTACCCAGCATCCTCTACTGGCCATCCCACCGCTGCCACCACATGTGAATGAATGACCAAGAAGGCTTGCGAGAACTGAGTACGGTGCAGAATGTTTAGGTATGCGTTCTTTACAGTTCGATGGAGTAAACACATTAACAAAGTAAAAAAAACGAGTTTGTGAAAATGAACAGAGTCAAGAGGTTCCGGAATGCTTTCACCAGGCTTTAAAATGTCTGTTGCGGGCGTATTGTGTGGAGCTCGATCGTGACTGGGGGGAGGGTTTGCCATGGCTGTTGCCAGCGGCTCGGGAGGTCTTGCAGGATAAATTGGGCTTTAGTCCAAATTTCTTTTTTGGGCACAAAGTATGTGGACCACGGGCAGTTCTTCATGATGGGTTAAAGGAGCATGAACTACCAGTAAGTTAGTTACGGTATGTAAATGGTTTCCGAAGACGGTTGTTTTTAGCTGAAGCTAAGCTAAGAATTTGTTGAAAAAACAAAAGAAAATTAAGTGCTGGTTTGACAAGAAGACTGAGTCCCGTGGGTTTTGTGCTGGAGATCAGATTTTAGCGTTGCTACCTCTGTCTGAGTCCCCCTTGTCTTTAGTATAGGGACTTTTGTATGCTTTTACAGCCTCTCTTCTGACTGTAAACGCAGTCTCTACCCAATAGTGGTAGACATCGGGATAGTTGGGGTCTTAGCACAGGTAGGCTATCAATTTCAGATCAGCCTCAAATAATTAACATTTTGATCCAGTGGGGTTGGGCAGGAGACCCGATTCGGTCTGTTGCTGCTTCACTGCTATTTAATTGATTGAAATATGAGGTAGTCATGTTAACCTGATAGAAATGCTTGTAGTGTGGCTAGAGACTAAAGATAGAAACGCACTACACAGATTTCGTAATGGGCTTTAATAATCTAAACCAGACATGGGCAAACTACGGCCATATACGGCCCGTTAAGCTTTTAATCCGGCTGGCCAAACTTGTCCAAATGATAGTAAAAAAAGCTTTTTCATTTTCCATTTTCCCTGCAATGCCCGCGTTTGGAAGTGTGTCTTTTAATGAAGAGCAATGTGCGCATTTACATACAGCAGCAGAACAGTAGCTTTATTAACACGACTCACATTGCTCTCAATTTAAAGACCCACTTCTAGTTTTGGCTGCAGGTAAGATATTGAGTACACTACATCTCTGCTTGCTTGGCGACGGTACACGTGTACCATTTGCGCGTGAAGGTGAAGGCGTCCGTGGCGAGTTTGTAGAGTGCAAGGTCAGGACAATCCATCTATGATTTTGGGGGGTTTAACACAATTAGAAATGACTGGTCTTGAGTATTTCGTTGGGTAATAATGTTTTGAATGTTCAAAGTGATTCCATTGATCGTTTTTCAATAAATGTTGATGTTTTTAACTTTGCACCTTCAAGTGAAACGTATTAAAAATAGACATAATCTCCAGGTTTGATAAATCGTATTGCGTGTGCTATTTTAATCTGTTTACATTTCCTCTTCCCAGTATTGTGCAAAACAGTGTGTAAACACCTCAGCTTGCATAGTCATTGAGACAAACATACCAAATAGATAAGGGCTATTTTGCACATTTGAAAGACGCAGTCCTCAGTACGCACTGTTAATAAATTGGGCTGTACATTTGCCTTTGCTTACTGTGCTATAAGGTTTCCACACACTGCACGCAATACTTTAGTATATACATCCCAAACACTCCATCCAAATGCTCCTGGCCTGGCCCCTCTGTACAATTTTAGAACCCATTGCGGCCCGTGTGTCAAAATGTCTGCCCACCCCTGATTTAAACCAATCTGGCATTTTTTTATTCATAGTTTATTTGGATGCTGCTACTATTTATGTAAGAATTTGACCCTTTTGACAACTCGTGTCTTCTAGGAGTACCCCCCCCCCCCCCCCCAATTCTTCCTCTGACTGCATACACTGAACTGTGATGTCGGTACCCTGACTTTGCGGTACAATGCATGTACAGGTAAACTTCTATCAGCCCATCTCCTCTGCATGTACCATATCCTCTCCTGTCTCCTCCATATGTACCATATTGTGCACCACACCCTACACTTGCCCCCTATCCTTGAGTGTGGGGATGGGGGTGTGTGGGTGTTCATGTTCCTCAACCTTCCCATAAAACAGTCATGTCTTTGAATATGCCTCTTACATAACTGAATAAGTCTTTAATCACTGTGACATAATTGGTGCATAACTGCTGAGAGTAGTAGGAATGTGACAAGATGTCAGTCATTCTGCCATTCTGCACAAGAAATGAGCACTACCAACTGATAGGCTGATAAATATAATTCCAGGCCTCAGTTGAAACAATCTGAAACATCCTCCATCCTCATCATCAAAGGCCAGGGCGGTGTCCGGACCAGATTCAGGACAGGGACTTGTGGCAGCGTTACCAGTCAGATATTATTAGAGAGAGTGACAAAGGACAGAGATAAAACCAAAAGATAGAATAAAAATGACAATTGGCTTTGGTCAAATAGCATCAAGCCAAAACATGTCCCCTCATTTCTCCAAACTCTGACAACAGCCTCTGAAAATCCCTTTAATTTAACAGATTCACCCTAGCCAGTTACTGATGAGGCAGAGACAGACAGAGAGGGACTAAGAAAGGCTATGAAATTTGATTTATGCATTGTTATAGGGAATAATTTTTCATGCAAAAGTATGAGGACATGCATGGGTCTGCAAGCTTATACATGGGTTTGTGTGTACTGTATATTTGCACACAGATCCAGTGCTCATAAACTCACTTCAGGGTTCCCTGGCAATGAGCAGGGGATAAAGATTTGTGTGGAGATGTGGAAAGGAAGCGAAACATGTCGCTAAACTCCAGTTCCTCTGGATCGGTTGAACGATCAAAGATCATCCAGAATGTAACATGAAAAGACCGTTCTCAGAAACACAGATGGCCCATGTTCTCTGAAGGCCAAGCTGATCATATAGAGGTCACATAGACGCTACTAGACATACCTATGTAAATGGTTCTGTGTTAAATGCAAGAATATTATATTTAACACAGAGTGGTTACAGGAATGATACTAGACATGTTCATGTGCGGTTTTGTCTTAAAACACAAGAAGTTTCCATGTGATAAGCAAGCTTGCAGAGAGACAGGATACTAATTGCATGTCATAAGGTATCCAAGGTATATGGCCCTGTCGTAAAGGCAATGATGGTGTGACATGAAGGTTGTAGAGATGCTCACTGAAAGGTCATATGTTTGAGCAAGAGAAGCTCTCAAGGAAGAACTAAAAGCTAAACTGTAAAAAGACACGATATTAGGTGTGTGGTTTTGGTGTATGCGCAAAATCTTCAGGCACCATATGCTATCAGGAGGAAACAAGGATGCTGAGAATTGCATGTTTGTAACTGCCTGGACAACCAACCAATGCTAACATGTAAAAAACGTCTGTGGTGAGAGGCCCATGACAAATGCATATAAGGGAAAGTAAAGCTGGAGGAGTAAATCTTGGATTGGAAGACAGCTCATGTGAGAGGCTGATAAGATGAAGATGGGAGCTGAAGACTGAACGTGATGCTCAAATAACAAACCAATTTCTTTTTACTATTTCTTTTTTTCTTTTAGCAAAATATTTAGATTAGCCTCCTGTGTCAAGTTAGGACAGGGATGTGATGTTCGATTTGCTCTATAAAAGAAATGTTGCCCACCATGTTAACCAAGGAAATCAGTGGATAAACCAAAAAACATTAGAAGAAAGAATTATTTGTCAGATCCAGAGCCTCCTGCTGCTTAAGGTGAGGCCTGGGAAACTTGGTGCATTTCATATATCTATTGGGCTGCTAAGGGAGGGCCTTTCAGTCTACCTTTCTTATCAGCCTGACTGAGATGTTTGTGCATATTCAACGTGCAAAGTAATAAAAAGTTCTGTTTGAGCTACAATCCTCACCCTTAGAAAACCTCACTCAATGATGTATTCAATGCAGACAGAACAAGAGGAATCTAAAAGAAAGCAATGAGTCCGTGTATTTATCCTAAATATTGAAGTATATCGAAAAGGGGTGTTATTGTGCAAATACTCTGGCATATACACTAGTCTTATACATGGGTACTATGGTGTGGCGTCATTGCATGTGAGACGTAACTGTACTAAAGAAGTGCATTGAAAAGGTGTATTGCTTGTCTGCCTCGTTGTATCTCATAGAACCCAAGGAAATTGTGCCGCGAAGTGTCTTGTGCGTAAGTCATAGAGAGGATATGGTATATCATGGAGGTGCAATAAATGGACATGGTTCTTGCATGGACAGGCATTCTCACTCCTTGTTGCCTTAATGTGTTAGCGAAGGTATAGGTATTAGGTAAACTAGACGAGAGGTCCCTAAAGAGCACGTTTGGGTGGACTTTGTAGTTATGCTAATGTAGCCAATATAGTGCACGAAAGAACGTAACTATATTCAAAGCACATCGAACACATATTGCATGGTCATGATCTTTTAACAGATCCCAGACTCAGGGAGTCATGCACTAATCATCCAATGACCCAATGAGTCATCCTCTAGGCACCCACTGTCTTCGAGAGTCACCCACTGGGCCAGTCACCTAAAGTTCCAAAGAGTCATCCACTGTTGCATCATCATCCTCTAGTCACCCACTGTCCTTGCTACTCATGGTAGAGGGATAGTGGTGGTACAGTTGGGGGGGGGGGTATTTGTGCAAACATACTACATTTGGAACAGAACAAGTGATAAAAGTATTGTTAGCGCAGTAGAGAGGTTTGCAAGAACACCAACTTAAAATTCATGCTAACAATTATTGGAAGCCAGTCTGCAGTTCCAGACCACAGTGAAGTGAAAAAACACCACAGTTTAACACACCTCCCAGCTAACCGACCTGATTGTGGACAGGACAAGTTGGACGTCACCTCACCTGCTGATGTGATTTGTTTGGAATAGGGATGTAGGAATGGTCTAAACCAAGGGGGGGGAAATGTACACCTTCCAGGTCTTATGTAGCCCTCAAGACAGTTTGTTCCAGTCTGCAAGGCAATTCATGAATATAAGAAAGGTGTTGGTCTTGAGACTGATTTTTTAAGGTCTAGTCCTGGAATTGACTGCAATTTTATTCCGTCTTGTCTCAGTCTCAGACAAAGAGGACTCTGGTTTTAATCGCAAGACTGGTCAAGACCACAAAAGCAGGAATGTCACTAAATTGACTGTACAATTTATTTGTTAATATAACTACAGTTGTACTGTATTACTACTGTTCAATCTATAACTTAACTATTTTTTTTATTTGAAATAACCCATCACCCCCTATCACATCCCAAAAGTGAATGAGGAAGATAGGTGAAACAGTGGCTGTCTGAAGATGTTGGCCAAATCAGCTATAATTAGTTATGGCTACCTGAATCCACACCAAGTTTACAATATCGTCCAAAAGAAAACACACTGCTAGAGTAAATTCTCCAATGAGGCACTCACTGAGATGACTGGGACAAGTGTACATCAAAGTTTTGTCAGTATTTAGAAAGAAAACATTTAAAAAGGTAAGCTTGGCATATGGCAAGCAAAGCTAGCTACCTAATGTTAGAAAAAAATCAGCCTCTGTACCAAAACTCCCCAGAAATCATAGGCGGAGAGCCCTATCTTGCACCCCCAGAGCGTTTTTGATGATAAATCAAGCAACATATATGGAGGACTTGGGGTATATCATGGAATGCTAAAGAATGCGATTGAGCACATTACATACATAAGTAAGGTTCATAAGTATCCGATACAGGTCCAATGTAGTGTCGAGCAGATAGAACACGATCGTAGTTGAGCGCAGAGTTAAGAAAGAATAATACATATTAGGGGTTTAGTATAGGTTATTGGGACTGGCAATAATGGCTTTGGGCGGCTAAAAACGTAAGCGGTAAGGGGGGGGCGGGTGTACACCTGTTGGGCGGGTGAGATGAAAGATCGTCGAGAGGGTTTTAGATGAGAGTGGTTTGAACAGACGTGTATATATGTCGGGGGGGGCGAGTGATACGCAGAGTTACGTATTGAGGGGGTGGGAGCATGAAAAGAGGGTGTATTCGTAGGGTTTAGAGTGTGGAGCGTTTTTGATTAAAGATACACTAAGGGGTTAGTATGACATTTTTGGTGAAAATACATAAGGGGACGTTAGTTTGGGGGGTGTAACTGAAAAGTGAAACTCGAAGGGGCACGTAACGGGAGGGTTCTGGGTAGTAAGGACAGCGTTTTTGAAGGGTGAAAATAGAGACGTAATGCGGGAAGTCCTGTAGGGGATGGACGGTTTTGTTTGGCTGAGAATA